>PGWS01037591.1:0-40929 GCA_002896235.1 Cicer reticulatum
AAAACAAAAATATTAAGTAACCGAGAACATTAAGAGATTCCCATTCTCAACGCCCCAAGTTAACTTAAACGATTTTAAAACAAAATATTCAAGTAACCGAGACTTAAGAGATTTCCCCATTTCTTAACGCCCAGTTAACTTAAACGATTTTTTCTTAAAACAAAATATTAAGTAACCGAGACATTAAGAGATTCCCCATTCTTAACGCCCAGTTAACTTAAAACGATTTTTCTTAAAACAAAAATATTAAGTAACCGAGACATTAAGAGATTCCCCATTCTCAACGCCCAGTTAACTTAACGATTTTCAAAACAAAATTAAGTAACCGAGGACATTAAGAGATTCCCCATTCTCAACGCCCAGTTAACTTAAACGATTTTTCCAAAACAAAATATTAAGTAACCGAGACATTAAGAGATTCCCATTCTTTTTAACGCCAGTTAACTTAAACGATTTTTTCTTAAAACAAATATTAAGTAACCGAGACATTAAGAGATTCCCCATTCTCAATGCCCAGTTAACTTAAACGATTTTCAAAACAAAATATAAGTAACCGAGACATTAAGAGATTCCCCATTCTTAACGCCCAGTTAACTTAAACGATTTTTCACAAAATGAAGTACGCACCCCATTCTCAAGCCGGTAAAACGATTTCAAAACAAAATATTAAGTACAGACATTAAGAGATTCCCATTCTTAACGCCCAGTTTAATTAAACGATTTTTCACAAACAAACGCACATTAAGTAAAAACAAGACATTAAGAGATTCCCCATTCTTATACTCATTTAACTTAATGGTTTTCAAATTCCACACAACACAAACTCAAACAAAATTCTCACATCAAAACTCATCAATTCATTTAATCACAAGATCCAACCATACACATATCAAATTTCATCAATATCAATTAAGAGCATGTCAAAAACAACGAACACAAATCGACACAATCCACTACTCAAAACACACAGTTTCATTTACTCAAAATCTTACATACGTGAGGTAAATTCATTTTTCCCAAAATAATACTTCAAATCCTAACAAAAATTCGTTTCCACAACAACCACAGATAAGGCCCTAGATGCAAACTAAAAGTTTGGAAGGAGCCCTTACCTTCGCGTTAGTTCTAACGTGCGATTACGGCACCGCGAGCAAATCGGTAAAAATCTCCGCTCGCAACGTCGCCTCCAAATTGGTCCCTAGCACCGTAGCGTGGTTAGTGAGCAACTTTCCCTTCTAACTCTTCGCGAAATGAAGCTTGGATCTAGAAGAAACGGAGGGGTTTGTGTTTGAATCTCAAATACCGTTTTTCTTCGTTTTCGGATCAAAGAGGAAGAGTGGAGTTGCGAAAGACCTTTTGTTCTAACACTCACCCAACCTTGGTTACTAGTTTTGAAGAAAAGAAACGAAAAAGAAAGCAAAACCAAGAAGGAGAAGAAATGGGTTTTTCGCGAGGCACGGGAGGAAGAAGATGGAAAATTGGAATTTTCTTTCCTTCCTTTTTCCTTTCTTTGTTTTTCCTTCCTTTCTATTTCCTTCTTTCCTTTATATAACCTTTTCTTTTCCTTTCCTTCCTTCTAATTTCCTTTCTTTCTATTCTCTCCAAGCAAACATATATATATATATTAAACATAAACTTAACAAATATCTCAAAATATCTAGATATTTGTTAAATTACCATTTCACCGTAACGCATTTAATTCTCCGTAAGGATTTACCGCACTTAATTTAAAATTTATTTATCGACGAGTAATTCTAAATGGTGTCAAAATAACTTTTTGATCCTATAAACTCCAAAATATTTATTAACTTTGGCTAAAAAGCCTCCGAGTCAAATTCCAAAAATATATAAAATACATAAAGTGTACTTTAAAATTATGGGTCTTACAGGATCGATCTGTTTGAAAGTTAGTGAAATCTCACAAGGGTGTGAGGACTGGACGTAGCCATCTTGGGGGTGAACCAGTATAAAATTGTGTGTGTCCCTCTCATATTCCTCTTTTACTCTTTTTCTTTAAGTTAAAACTAAAGGGTTGAAAAAATCTATCCTTAGTGAGAGGATAGTTTTTCAATCTCTTGAAAATTATTTTTAAACAGCAAAATCCTATTCAACCCCCCCCCCCCCCCCCATTCTAGTGATATTTAGCTACATCAATCTCCCCCTTTTTGATGATGACAAAATTCTTGAGATTATTATTTTAAATATAAGAAAATTAATTATGAGATAGAAGTTTGTGAGATGAGATGTTTATGCTCCTTTAAATTATATGTGTAGTATTTTTTAAATTTTAAAAAAGATTACTCCCCTTGAACACATGGCAAATATTTTGAACAAAAGATGTGAACCAAAACGAGAGTTCATATTAATGGAATTGATATTTCAAAAGATGGTTCAAAACATCATAAACATAAACATGGTTCAAAACAGCATAAACATAAACAAGCATTAACAAAAAAAAAAACTAGATGTTCATAATCTCTCTCCCCCTGAATTGGTCAGCAACAAAAAGGTATAGTCATAAAGCTACTCAGAGGAGGATGGCTTGTCAGATGAGGATGATGGAGAAGGAACAGGAACATCAGAGGAAGGTTGGGCTGGTAACTCAGGAGGATGATCTCCAGGAGCAACAGTGGGAACCAGATGTTTGGTAACCCATTCAAGGGTGAGACCAAAATGAGCAATTGTATTCTGGAAGGTATTGAAACTTTGAAGAAGTTTCTTCTGATCCTTCGTAATGGTCTTGAGAAGTTTTATCTACTTCTTATTTTTCCTCTTCTCGGTCCTCTTACTGGAGTTCGATTCCTTGGGTTTATCATTGCCACTAGAACTTTTGTTTTGAGAACTCCCAGCTTTATCCTTTGATGAATTATTAATTGTGGTAGCAAAAAATGAATCAATAGAGCCGAACCGACCAGTGACCTCCGGAAGAGGTTGGGAAGGTTCTTCAACTATTGCATTAGATGGTGGAGGAGGAAAAGTAGTGTCCAGATTTTCGTTTAGAAATTGAGAAGTTTCAACAGGCACATCCTTAGGAGGACTTGGTGGTGAGAAATGATGATAAGACACATTTAGATCAAAATACAATTCTTCACCATCCTCCATTAGTTTTAGATAGGATGCCTCGACTTCATCCTCTTGTGGAGGATCGTCTAAACGGTGAGGGGAAAGAGTATGGATCGGTGAAGACAGAGGCGGTGTTGGAATGGTAGAGTCATGCACTGGAGATGAAGTGGGCACAGGTTCTGTTGGAGGTTGAGCAGTTTCTGGTTCAGAAAGGAGTTTGACAGAGGGGGAGTGATGCGTTTTCTTCTTCTTGGATGCAGGGGGTACGGTTGATGATGATTTGAGGGGAGTAGAAACAAATGATTGGAGCCTCATTTGTTTAACATTTTTCATACAAAAAGTATTGTTAAAGTGGATCGAAGGTTCATCATGAAGTGGTAGATTAAAAAAATTGAAAATCTTGGTCAGGATCATCCCATAGGGAGCTGATTGACCTAGCACAACATCATTCAACATGAAGCAGAAAATGAGATTGCCTAAGTGGAGAGGTGTGCCTGACATGAGATGATGAATGATCAAAAGGTCACGTTCAGTGACCTTTTCAAAACTGTCAGCTTGGGGCACAATATAATGCACACATATATTGTGAAGAATGCGGAAAATGGGAAGTATATTAGAAGCCACCTGAGGTTTTGGGGGGTGAAATGAGGGTGTTTTGGAGGATATCTGTTCTAGTGACTTGACACTGTGAATACCAGTTTTCTGAGAAAGGTAGGCACCTTCATCACGTATGTCCAGGATTTGACACAGTGTAGTGGGATTAATCTCCATGTGAACCCCTTTGAGGACAATGTTGAAACCAGTGTTGTCTTTTGAACCATTTGAAGCAGCATAAAAAGCCCTTACCAGACGAGGATACTGGGGTTTATTTACGTGTAAAAAGGAGGTCCATCCCAGTTGGTCAAACATGTCCTCCACGTCAAAACCACATTGTTTTAAATCAGCAAGGTCAATTTTTTTTCCATTGACCACAAGTTTGTTCTGCCATTTTGAAACATAGTGGGTTTCCAACACCGAGGAATCAAAAAGTTTGGTAGTTGCAAAATTTTTTGAAGATGAGGATGGTAATTTTTGTGAAGGTGGGTTGGCCTTTTAGGTGTTGAATGTTGAGACAAAATCTCTCAAATGATTTTAATGATAACAAAATTACTTAAGAGATTATGATTGTGGTTAATGACTAACATGTGCTCTTGAGTGTATTCATATAAGAAAATAGGTTATTAATCATTAAGGCAAAAAGAAGGAAAATATGATTCAAATCTGAGGATGGATAACCACGTGAGGATGGAAATTGCTGAAGATGAAAACCGTGAGGATGGCCTGGAAAGTAAAAAATCTTCAGATCTGCACAATTTGTGCCCTCTCCAGAACAAATGCTTTTATTCATTAAAGAAATGCACAACAAAGTCAAAGAATGAATAAGTAAAAGTATTTGAAATCAAAAGTCAGAAGGTCAAAGGAAAATGATGAATATAGCCAGATCTAGAATCTAGAGGATGGCAGACTAGGCTGAAAATGATACAGTAAAGTTGAAAGCAACCCATCAAGCATGTGCAAAGGCTAAAATCATATCATTTATTGGGCTTGCACGATTTAATACATGAAGAAGTCAAGTTAAAGAAAGGCAACAAGAAACAATCCAAAAATAGACAATCACATGTTGTTGCCAGATCTGATCCTTGGACTGAGTGTGACAGTCCTATGTAATAAGGTGGCTTTCTCTCTCTTGTCAACATCACCTCAAAAGATGAAATCAACCTAGTCCTTAAAATTTTTGAAAAGGTTGCAGCTCACATGGTCAAAGTAACAACTTTACACTTCTGATAAAAGAGAATAGACAATGACATGTCAAGATCAAGTTACAAGAAAGCTGTGCATGCGCGAGGATGGCTGCTGCCTGGGCTAGTAAAGCTGAATGGCAGTTCTATAATTATGATGAAAAACCTTGGATCTTTAGAAATGTGCTCCAACGGTCTTCAAAGAGCTTGGACTCCTATAAAATGCAACAAGCTCTCCATCATACAACACACAACATAATTGCATAAAAAGATCAAGCATCTTAAAGCTATCAAGAGCAATTCACATCCTCACTTCATACTTTCTTTGATCATACACTATATCTTTGTTAATCATTTGAGAAAGTATTAAGTATCAATCACTCTCATACCACTTTGTAATTTCCTTGTGAGTTACACTTGGAAATATCTGAATATTGATTGTAAGCTTGGTGAAGTTAAAGAATACACAGTTTGTAATCATCCTCAACGTGAGGTTGATCAGTTTGAAAGTTAGTGAAATCTCACAAGGGTGTGAGGACTGGACGTAGCCATCTTTGGGTGAACCAGTATAAAATTGTGTGTGTCTCTCTCTCATATTCTTCTCTTACTCTTTCACTCAAGTTAAAACTAAAAGGTTGAGAAATCCATCCTAGGACTTACCATCCTCAGCGAGAGGACAATTTTAAAAATCTCTTGAAAATTATTTTTAAACAGCAAAATCCCTATTCAACCCCCCCCCCTTCTAGTGATATTTAGCTACATCATTGAAGATTTAGAGGAAGATTTTGAGAGAGGTGGTTGTGGTGTAGGTTCTGCAGATAATGTTGTTTCTGAATCATCAGAGTTAACAACATGGATTGTGTTGTCTTGAGGAAGCTCCTTTTTAGATGAAACAACTCCATACATGATTCTGGAAGATCGTCTTATGGGAACGGAGGAGGATGAGGTTTTTGTGGTTTTTGGAGTTTTAGGAGAAGATGAAGGTGAAGGAGTATTTTCATATTATAATGGAGGAGGGATAACATTTAACGATTCATGATGAGTGGATTCTGGATGATCCTCTTTGTGACTATCTGATTCAGTGCTAGAGTAATAATCTAGTGAGTTTTCTGAGGTTTGAGCAGTAAGTTTGCGTTTTGCACATACTTTGGTGCGAGCCATTTGTGAATACTGATGATTGGTAGTTTTTTTCAGATGGTGAAGTGTAACATCCCGCTTTTTTTGGGACATTAACCAACAGAAATTCTAAACGTAAAATTTCAAAATTCATTTTTATTTATTTATGATTATCTTAAGTACTCATTTATCTTTAAAATCATTTATCTTAAGTACTCATTTACTTTAAAATCATTTATCTTAAGTACTCATTTATTTAAGATTATCTTAAGTACTCATTTATCTTAAGTATTTATTTATTTATTTATGATTATCTTAAGTTTTTAAATGCACAAATAACCTTTCAACTAAGCATGCACCTTAAAAAGGATTTCCATATGCTAAAAGTTCATATAATGCTGCCAATTAAAAATGATAAATCAATTGATAAATCAATTGAGCAATCTGTTATCTAACTCAAAATAAGAATTTCTACTAAGCCAATCGATTTCCAAATCGATTTCCTGAAGGTTTTTTAGTGAAATTTGAATTCTGGGCTTAATTCAATCGATTGGGCAATCGATTGAATGAATAACTGAGCCCCTGACTTAATGCCAATCGATTTCCAAATCGATTTGGTCAGTTTTTGCTGAGTTCTTGTATGGCCAAATCGATTTCTTAAATGGTTTTTGAAAAACATATTATACAATCGATTGGCAAATCGATTATGTCAAATTAGAGAAGTTCCTGTAACTCATCCAATCGATTGGGAAATCGATTTCCCTACTTATCCTTCCAAAAATACATAAACTAATTCAATCACATTCATACACAACTCCAAATCTTAACCCTTAGCAATTCCCACACAATCACCACGACAAATTGGGTTTCGAATAGTTTTACAATCCATCACACTTACACACGATAATCAATACATAACACTTAGCAATTCCAACACAATTACCACGACAAATTGAGTTTCGAAATAGTTTACAATCAGTCACACTTACACACAAAATCAATACATAACACTTAATCATAACTTGATTCAAACACGACTCGTGTGCCAAGCACCCTAATGCAATGTGTATATGCCAAAATGCATGGACTCGGAATTCAAAACCAAAACCCTCCTCGAAGGGCCGTAAATCATAATTGTACCGCCAATCGCAGGCCAAAGTACCAATTACCGAGGTGCCACCTATCACGGGTCTGCACGATTTACTAAAAAGCGTAAACCATAAACGTATTGCCTATCACTGGCCCGTATCGTTTACCGAGGTGCCACCTATCACGGGTCTGCACGGTTTACTAAAAAGAACGTAAAATTGTAAATGTACCGCCTATCACAGGCCAAAGTACTATTTACCAAGGTGCCACCTATCACGGGTCTGCACAATTTACAAAAAAGCGAAAAACCATAAACGTACTGCCTATCACGGGTCCGTACCGTTTATCGAGGTGCCACCTATCACGGGTCTGCACCGTTTACAAAAACGTAAATCATAAATGTACCGCCTATCACAGGCCAAAGTACTATTTATCAAGGTGCCACCTATCACGGGTCTGCACGATTTACAAAAAGAATGAAAATGCATGAGCATATACTGACTCTATCCATAACAATCATTAAGCAAATGCAGATATTAAAAGATTCCCCATTTTTAATACTCATTTAACTTAAACGATTTTCACAACGAACATTAAGCAAACAGAAATATTAAGAGATTCCCCATTCTTAATACTCATTTAACTTAAACGATTTTCAAAACAAACATTAAATACTTCGAGATGGCGGTAATATAAGTTTTGAGAGTCTATTAAAGGATGGGAATTACTAAGAGGATGTTAATATTTTGATAGGTGAGAAGGATTATTCGAGATTTGATTTGGGATCCTAAGATGGTTGATTTTTATTTTTTTTTAGTTGATGATTTAAAATCCGCAAGGTTGGATGAAGGACCAATTGATGCTTAAAACTTTCATAATCGAAGGAGTTGAGGCGGGCAAGTGATAAATAATTCATGTTAAGAATGGAAGTGTTTGGAGATTTTGAGGATCAAATTTTAGAATCTTATTCAATGATAGAAAGTTAAAAAGAAGAAATGTAACAACTGATTTATGGTTTAGTTGTTGGTCTTGGGAAGTCAAGCGTGAATATCTGAAATGATCATTTCAGTAACTGGATGGATGAAGAAAGGTATGTGGATTTTTGAGATATTGTACTGAAAAATTTATGAGGATGAAGTTATAGATAATTAGTTCTTAGGAAATGCTTATGGGGAACGTTTGAGAAATAACTCTTTAGGACGTTCGATTGTTAGGACTCTTTCCGTTCGTATCTCGGTGAAGGTTGATAGGGAATAAGAATCCAGCGAGTGAACCAAATATTGGAAAAGGTACCAAGAAATTTGTGGGGCAGCACATAGAAATGTAGCTTATGGCAATTAAAGATTGATGAAAGGAATTATCTCACCTATACTCAGACATTATTATTATAAAAGGTATGCCAATGATATAAAGACATTACTTGAGTGCATGTCATGGGGATTGTTATTGTGTTCGTCAATCAAAGGAAGTTTATGTATCCCAAGTGGTATAGTCTTTGGCTTGTTTTCGAAAATATTTGAGGTAGTTTTGATCACCAAGCATATGTGGGGATGGAATTATTAAATTTATAACTGGAATCACATACCGATAAGAACACTACAGTTTGACGTAGTTGTACGACTTAAGAAAAATCGAGGATTTGTGGACAAGGGAGAAATTTAGGAGTTCTCAGATGTAGTGATTGTTCTGTGCTCAGTGTGTTGGGGTCGTTCTAAGTGTTTCAGTTTGGTACAAAATGGATGTTTCGTACCAAGTAGATGCCAATGAGACTACGTGACATAGGTATGGGATATTTTACTTCGTCGACAGGATCAAAGTTATAGGAAAATAAGGGAAATTCAATGGACTTTGAGAAGATTGTTGACTGCTTTTGTAAGTTGCAAGGAGCGCTATTACAGTTCGGCTAAGATAGTCTAAGCCACTATCATGGTTGTTGGCTAATTATGATAAATTGAGGGACTGATCATCCTTAATCTCTTGTTGATAGTAGACAAAATCATGTTGAATGGAACGGACGAGCCTTACCGACTATGGATGTGTGTGAAGTTTATATGATAGGTGGTACGTTTACGATTTACGTTTTTGGTAAATTGTGCTGACCCGTGATAGGTGGCACCTCGGTAAATAGTACTTTGGCCTGTGATAGGCGGTACGTTTACGATTTACACTTTTTCTTTTAGTAAATTGTGCTGACCCGTGATAGGTGGCACCTCGGTAAACAGTACTGACCCGTGATAGGTGGTACGTTTATGATTTACGCTTTGTAGTAAATCATGCTGACCCGTGATAGGTGGCACCTCGGTAATTGGTACTTTGGCATGCGATAGGCGATACAATTATGATTTACGGCCCTTCGAGGAAGGTTTTGGTTTGGAATTCCGAGTCCATGCATTTTGGCATATACGCATCGCATTAGGGTGCTTGGCACACGAGTCGTGTTTGAATCAAGTTATGATTGAGTGTTATGTATTGATTTTGTGTGTAAGTGTGACTGATTGTAAACTATTTCGAAACTCAAGTTGTCGTGGTAATTGTGTTGGAATTGCTATGTTTTATGTATTGATTATCGTGTGTAAGTGTGATGGATTGTAAAACTATTTCGAAACTCAAGTTGTCGTGGTAATTGTGTTGGAATTGCTATGTGTTATGTACTGATTATCGTGTGTAACTGTGATGGATTGTAAAACTATTTCGAAACCCAATTTGTCGTGGTGATTGTGTGGGAATTGCTAAGTGTTAAGATTTGGAGTTGTGTATGAATGTGATTGAATTAGTTTATGTATTTTTGGAAGGATAAGCAGGGAAATCGATTTCCCAATCGATTTGGGAAGTTACAGGGGCTCAACTATTTATAAAATCGATTTCCCCAATCGATTTGGCCATGCAGGAGTTCAGCAAAACTGACAAAAATCGATTTGGAAATCGATTGGCATTAAGTCAGGGGCTCAGCTATCCTGTCAATCGATTGAATTAAACCTAGAATTCAAATTTCACTAAAAACCTTCAGGAAATCGATTTGGAAATCGATTGGCTTAGTAGAAATTCCTATTTTGAGTTAGATAACAACTTGCTCATTGATTTATCAATGTCTTCGTTAGTTATGTATTACTTGATGGATTGAGAACTTTATTTTGTTTTCATTGTTATTTGGCATGTGTTATATGAACTTTTAGCATATGGAAAACCCTTTTAAGGTGCATGCTAAGTTGAAAGGTTATTTTGTGCATTTAAAAACTTAAATGTTATGTGTTAATTGTTAATTTCGGTTGGTGACCCTTTACAACTATTGTGGATATCTGGGCTTTGCCCTCAGATGAGAGCCAGGACGATCCTACCGATTCGTACCCTACGGATGGGAATATAGATGGGAATTCTTGACTGGAGCTATGTTAGGAGGATCTCACGGGGCGCGTGGAGATCACTCAGGGTGTATAACTATAGTTTTTTGTAGAATGAGCAGATTATGATGACATAGAGGGAACATATGTCTTTCTTTTGGATTACGTTTTTTTGAACTAGAAAACTGTACCTTCACTAATATTGTCAGTATGACATCTTATTTGAATGGGTTCCATGTATTATTTGTTTTTGTGTAAATACTTTGGATTCATATTTTGTGAAACTTTTCCGCTGCTTATAAATTATAATGACTCAATTATTTATCCAAAAGTATTTCCTTATTTATTTCTCTGTTTTATTTTAATTTCTTTTGAAAAAAATACACCCTCGCTTTGAAAATCGGGGTGTTACATCAAGTCTGGTAAACACATCCACTTATCTTGTTCTTGAGCACCCAATCCTGATATTTTCAATGAGTTTCGCACTGATTCAACACTGTCATCGGACACATTGGCATAAAGGTCTTGATGTAGAAGAATCTCTTTATCCAATTGTGTTCGAACTAAAGGCCAAGATTCTTCAGTCCAACCTAACAATGCTGCAATTGCGCGAAATCCACAATTTCCATCAGCCACCACATCTATTATCTCCTCAATATACGGATGTATAAGAGTAGGAAAATGTGTGTAAAATGGTTGTTTTGCAGAATAGTGTGATGAATGAGATGGTTGCCTTGCAGAACATTGAGATGGTTGCTTTGCAGATTCTTGAGAGGCATCAACATACTCCCAATATGATGGATCACGAGGAGTATCAAATTCTTTCTTCTTTTACTTGCTCCCTTGGTTCTCACCTTCTCTGGTGGTGCAAATATTGATGTTGTATGTGGAAATACAACTTCACACACCTTAGCCCTGAATATCCTTTGACTTACAATATTGTGTTTCTTCATGTACGCTTTCATTGCTTCTAACTCTTCTAAAAAGTCATAATCTGATAAAGATTCTTCATCCTCCAAAACTTTCTCCAAAAAACATGAATGCTATCTAAAGGGATAACATTACTAGATATCTGCAACTTTGCCAACTCACAAGCACATGATAATCCATGAGTTGTTCTGATTGAGCAACTACATATTATTTTGTCAATACCTACAATCTTCACTCTCTGCAACTGTTTGTCAATTTTTTTAAAACATTTCCTTGATACACAATGATGCAGACTTTGAAAGAATGATGAATTATACTCGTGCTCAACATCCTTGATGGTTTTCTGAAAAGAAGATTGAATGATACATATTTGGTTCTTCAACATCATATTCACATCATCCCAACTTTTACACAAATCACCAAAACTAGTTTGCAGCATGTTTTTCAATCTCCAATGGGCAGACTCAACTCTACAAATAAATTAAATAATATAAATTAAAATAAATCACATAAACTAGTAAATCATATTTTCTAAAACAAACAAATCAAATTTAAAAATACCTGTTAGATGTTGTGTTCCCCAAATGCATCACTCTATTGGTCCAAACATTGACAAACCTTTCTTTGTAAGGTGTTATCCACAAATCTTTCACATAATCAATAAAAAGAATAATATCGGCACACACTAGCTCAAAATGTTGCAGGTGATGATCATACTCCTCTACACTAGTCGAATATACAATTTTTTCCCATAAATCCATTACTTATTTTTGTCTATCCTTTTTCACATATTGTTTGCATTTTGCCCCAACATTTTTTTCAATATGAAAACGAACTAGCAAATGTATTGAAGTAGGAAACACAACACTAATCGCATTCATCACGGGAAGATCTCTATCAGTCACAATAACTTTAGAAATTAAAGTCTCAGATTTGAACAACTTTCGTACCTTTTCAAATGCCCAGATGAAGTTATCTTGTCGCTCTTGTTCCAAATAAGCAAACCCAACAGAAAATGTCAAACTAGTAGATGTGACGCCGTCAATTTCAAGTAGTGGTAACCGATATCTATTTGTTTTGTATGTGCTATCACATATCAAAACAAAATGAAACGTGTTTAACAACTTTATACAATCAGTATGCGTCCAAAATATATTTCTCAAAACATCAGAATTCTCGCGTCTTCTTGTCCAATACACATAATTTTCTTGTTGTATTAACTTCAACAGATGCTGCATTTCTGTGTACGAACCTCTCAATGATGATCGATAAGTACTCCTTTCTTTATATATTTGACTTGGAATTGTCAGATTTGCTTTATTTCTCTCTTTCAAAGCATTTAGAATGAATTTAGGGGCAAACTTATACTTTGTCATGTCATTGACAAATTTCCTCTCTTCTTCATTGAAACGCCCCAAATAAGAATGACCAGTTACAGTATCAAGTAGATCATGATTGTGTGTTCCACAATGAACACTAATTTTTCATCCTTCATCGACACTTAACGGTATACATCTGAGAGTAAACGGGCAATTCTCCTTATGAGAACAAGTTACTGTTGATTTTGATTTATATCTTCCACCTCTTTCGCATCCCAAAATCAATTTTTCTTTTCTTCCCCTCTTTCCGGTTGCTTTATCTGAACGAATGGTAACAATTAGAATTCTATTTTCTCTTCCAATGGTTTTTGCCCATTCAAACACAACTTCTCGTGAAGGAAATACCTACAAAATATGTTTCAAATAAAACATCAAATACATATTTATAATAAAAATTTATCTGTGATTAATTATCAGTAATATTAATACCTGATCGGTAATGAATTTGTCTGTAGAATCTATTATATTTTTTGAGGCATGAACCTCAACTCTACTCATACCTATTTCAAAAATAGTAATAAATATAAATAATAATAAATATAAATAATAATATATATAAAATAATAATGAATTTTAAAAAAAATGAAATTTTCGAAACTTTTGAAATTCTCGAAACTTTCGAATCTGTGTAACTTCGAAAGTTTCATATTGATGAAAACCTTCGAAAGTTCTGGAAACTTACGTTTCAGAACTTTCATCTTCAACAAAAGTTCCGAAACTTTGTGTTTCGGAAGTTTCGAATTTAACGAAACCTTCGAAAGTTTTTATCAAACTAAAGCTTCGAAAAGTTTCAAATTCAACCAAAGTTTCGAAAGTTTTGTTTTTCTGAAAAAATTGCATTTCGAATCTTTAGTTTTTTTACAAAAGTTTCGAAAATATTGTTGAAATCTGACCTCTGATTGTTTCGAAAGTGGGGTGAGAAAAAAGTGTGGTAACTTTGTTGAGGAATTTTATATAAAGTAAAAAAAAGGATAGATTGGTCAATAAAAAATATGAAGGGTGGAGATAAAATTGTGGGGGTGCACAGTACATTCCTCTTCCGCAAAATAGTCTAGTAATGCTATGAATTCCTAAACTTCCCTTTTGGAAAAATAATACTCTATTTAGAATAAACTATTGTAGTTGGAAAATTAATGAATCTGGTTACAAATTAAAACTATATACATCAGGTACGTTTTTGTTTATTTTTAATGTTCATAGAAACGCACTATATAACCCTTGTTTCTAGCCTAGCAAAGATCGTACTAGTCATTTTTCTTCAAAATCGAATCTGTGATTGCGTTGTTTTTATTTGCAGAGTCGAAGTATGCCGCTGAAGGTGTCCGAAGCCACAATTTCTACCTTTGATGCCGTCTTTGAGAAGTTCCGATCAGAGAGTCCCCAAAACAAAGCCAACCTCATTCTCTTCTTGGCTGACAACGACCCTTCTACCTCTCTCAGCTGGTGCCCTGGTATTTGCTCTTCTAATGTTTTATTTTTTGGTTTGATTGTTTTTCTGTGGGTGCTTTTGATCTTAACCAGATGGTTCTTTTGTCAAGGGTTTCTTAGTTTTTTGTGTGTGTGAATTTCACGGGTAAAAACTTGATTTTGAAATAAATATAAGTTGATACTGTACTTGATTTCATTGACCATATCGTAATATTAGTAAGGGGAACAACTTTCCCCAAAAAATCACACATGATTCCGGAAATGGGCCTCCGGACGAAATAATTTCGGATTTGTCTGAAAGTATTTTTCCAGACTGCATTGAAGTTGTGTGTGTCTGTTTTTTCTGGATGTATGCATCCAAAGTGATCTTGGGGTGGGGAAGTTACTTCCATTAGTGAGTATTTTCTTTGATAACATAGCACTGTGAAGGCCCAAAAATTGGCAAAATGGATCTGAAATTTGGTGGGATAAACAACTTAACTAAGCACTTGTGGTATGAACGCTTATCATATAAGTCCTTATGTATAAGTTTTCTATAACAAAAAATAAAATAAAGTCAAACAGTTTTTTTATAAGCTATAAATAGTTCTTATAGGTTATCCTAGAAAACTTATGGAAATAAATTGAAAACAACTTATGCACATGTCAAAATTTGTTAACACTCAAACACTCTCACAGGTACTTATGCCAGTAGATAAACTTAAATAAGCAATCCAAACAGATCTACAAAAAGTGTTAACACCTAAATTGGTACTCGAGAAAAAGCACGTAGGCCTCTTTGGTCTCTGAAATTAACAATATTATTTTGATAATCAACAATCTCAAATGCATGTCAAAATGGCCGTTAAAAATTATCCTGAATTTAACGAGGTTTTTGAAGAGTACTTTACATTTTTTAAGGACTAAATAGGTTTCCTTTTTTTGTCAATTGTTATCAGTTTGAGACTTCACTCATGACTCATATATAAATGATTTATGTGTGTTAAAAGAAAATGATGTATGTGTGTCCCCTTGGTTGAGTGGGGCGTGAAGCATATCAGTTATCAGAATCAGTTCAAGTTGGAAGTGGGGATGATGCTTTGTTGTAGGCTTCATGGTAGGGTAGACATAACCCTTGAAGCTAGCAATTGGATTATAGAATCCAAACAAGTAGAAACTGCATATTTTACATTGTCCAGCACATGCATTGGTAGGGGATTGGAAAAATGGTCGTAATCTACAATCCAAAATAAATCATACCGGAGTTTTGAAAGGAACCTGGAGGCAGTTGGATTGTTTGTTCAATGTTGGATACATGTATGCTTGGGAGGGAGATACTGAGCTTGGTTATGGAATTGGAAGGGAGAATGTAGGAGAGGGGGCATGTGGGAGTGACTACGTACAGGGTTGGTGTTTGTTGAATGCTGAAGATGAAACCAAAGAGGAAATTGTGAGTTTACACAATGAGAAACTTGCCTTGGCGTATGGACAATTAGAATATTGAAGAACTTGAGAACGATTCATGGATTGTGTTATAGGATATAGAATAAAGGGTATTAAAGTAGTTAAACTAGTGAAGGAGTTAGTTAAAGAAGTTATTAGTTAATGGGTTAGTTAGGATTATTTTGTATAAATAAAGTAGTTATTGAGTTTGAGAAAATCATCGAGTATTTGTAAAGTTTAGTGAATAGACTAGTGACTCAATTCTGAAGGGGGGGAGCTTTGGAGGAGGATTTCTCTCCTATTGTTCTTATTTATACTATACCTTGCCTCCTAGAGTACGCTTTTAAAATAGGCAGTACACATAGGTTTGTAACAGATTGTCACGAGGCCTTTAAGTTTATTAGCGATATTGCATAGAGAGAGCGATATTGTGACAAGGCCTTTAAGTTTATTAACAGATTGTGAACATATTTCATCATTTCAAAAATGGATCATGCACATGCAAAGATTTTTCGTAATGATCTGTTTTAGATGCAAATTTCATTGGAGAGTAATTTCACCAAGAGATCAATCAACCGATCAGGGTCAGCCCAAGACATAGAGAGGTCTAAGGTGAATTTAAGAATGAGGCTTTTTAGAACCTATGATAGTATTTTAGTAAAATTGCTAAATTTTTTATAAAAAATTATTTTTTAGACACTATAGAATAAACAGTCATTTATTAAATAAATATAATCGAATTTGGTTAATATTTCTTTTTTAATTGATGATTAAATCGATTTATTTAACATTTGTTGAGAGAATATTAGTTTTAAATAAGATTTCCTTATTTTTAGATTTAAACATATTAGAATATGAGGCATTTTTATTAAGTTTGATAATTTATTTATTCTTGGAGGACTAAAACGGTCACTTTAGTGGCCTTATCCTTGGACCCGCCCTGCAATCCATTTGAATAAAGAATTTAAACATGAAGTTGGAGCCGTAGTTGGGGATCACATAAGAAAATCAAAATAATGGTCTTTTCCTAGACTGTACTCTAATAAGATAGTAGATTGAAGGAAAAGTTTATTTATAGTCACTGTTAACCTACTAGGTCTCACCATAAAAATATTTGATTTATGGAATTGGGAAATATACAAGTTATTTCTTCTTGTAATTCATCTTTGGATGTTTTATATATGAGATTAATTTTGGCGCACTGTTAGTGTACAACTTTTTACTCTGTCAACTAATCACAAATCATCATTTGTATGACTTTTAAGACAAATAAGAATAAAGTCAAACATTTTCAGCGATCAAATGATTGTGAGTAATTGTTAGTATGAAACATCTTTACACTATCTGTGCATATTCTCCAGTTTATGAGAATTCATGATGAATATGACTAGTTTTTCTCCTCATGTTTTGATGATATTTACCCTTTTGCCTTGTTAGATTGTGTGAGAGCTGAGCCTGTGATCTACAAGAAGCTGGAAACATCATCAAATGAAATTGCACTTTTGAAAGCTTATGTTGGAGATAGACCAACATGGAGGAACTCAAAACATCCATGGAGGGTGGATCCTAGGTTCAAGCTCACAGGTGTGCCAACGTTGATCCGTTGGGAGAATGATTCGATCAAAGGTCGCCTTGAGGATCATGAAGCTCACATTGTAAACAAAATTGAAGCCCTTGTTGCTGATAAATGATTTCCATTGTGTGTCAGAGAGTTGTTATCACCACCCACCATGTAGTTTAAACCTTTTTGGTGTACTCTTTATACTTATGCTGGATTTATAGCTTTGCTGGTAAAGCATATATATAATAAATAAATGTTGAGTACTAATGGTTACAAGGGAAGGTTTAATAAAGGATACAGCAGTTGGTTCTTACTGTGTTGATGGTGGTTTTGACTTTTGAGCATCATAAATATGATTTCTAATCTTGTATAATGTTGAGTGTTCTGTGTAACCTTAGACAACAAGAATTTGAAGTTACTTGAACTGATCCACATGCTCATAGGCCAAAATAATACCCCCTCATAAGAAATTGAGTGAATTTGAACATTTCTACTTCTTAACTTCTAGCTTGAAATCTATATACTTTAATATATTTTGATCTTAATCTTAATAATGAACACAGAACACACTTTCAAGACAATCTTTGGTTGTTTCAGCTCGTGTGGCTTTGCCACCAACTTAGAGCATCTACAATAGAAGATTCTTTGAGGGTTCATAAGTCTAAGAATTTACTTTTTGAGTTGTTCAACATTGGAGTTTGCCACGATTCATTAGCATAAAGTATTAATATGTGAGATAAATTGTGCGATTTATTTTAAAATATATGAAATATATTGTGGGATTCATTTTGAGTTCTTATGAAGTTCACCATTGAAGTAAAAATCGACTAAGTTAATGTGATGTGGCTTATTGGGACACACCAAAATAATCTTAAGTTAGTTCACCAATAGAGGTGCTCTTATATACTGGAATGGTGGCTATTTTGTATGGTTTGCTTCAAGCTTGTGATTTGCTATAATAATATTGTGATTAAACTTGATTCCAAATTAGTTTTGGACTTAATTTTGGAGGCTTCGTCCTTCCACCCTCATGCTTCCATCATATTTGACAACAAGAAATCGGTGGCTTTTCTTTGGCATGTTTCTCTCCATCATCATGAGAGAAATGAGTGTGCAGATAAACTTGTTATATTTGAAGCTTCTCATCATGATTTGATCAAGAGATGGTGGCTACGTCTTTCCTTTCTTGAGCATTTATCTTACTAGCCGATGCGTTAGGCTTGGTTTCTTTAAGACCTTAGTCTTATTTTGGTTGTTGTTTTCTTTGTTTTTTTATTCATAAAAAAATATATTTTAGAATATACATAAAGAGAACACTTTCAAGATAATTTTTGACAACTCTCGATCAACAATTATATTGTTCTAACATCACCTTAAAACATTATATAATTTCTACCCATTTATGTCTACATTTACACTACACCAATCACACCAACCTAAAAGACATCATCTAGAAGAGGGGTTGAATCAACCTACTATGATATCATAAAATGAGACACTACTGTTCAATTGGTGGGACTTAATTAACTAGTTAACAAATCCTGATTACGTGATAAATATGCGATAAATTTAAGCCAATCAAATAGTATAAAACACATGCGCCTCGATTAACAAATATGACTGACAAGGTATCGACTATGAACAACAAATGTAATTGCTTCAGTCGGAGTCACCATTTTACCTCTATGAGGCCATATTATGAGGGTCAGATGAACGATAGGAAGACACATGTGGTTTGTTGATCCCTAGGTATGTGCCTCCGTCCACATTCACGACCTCTCATTCGATAAACATGACCAAACAAGCGACAATATGCACAACTAGTCCTGCTAACCCACCTCTTGCTCAATATCTCTAGAATAATAGGCTCATGGACATGATGATGGACATCACATATACAATGAAATGGTAGCTCTTGAATGATACAATGAGGGCTTCAAAGTTGGCATGTTGGGAATTCAACACACATTAGTCGCACATCTTGTGTAAACAACAGTACTCCAATCGTTGTCAAAATCCCAAAAGTCGTCGTCGTAAAGAATATTCAATGCGCTTGCCCTGCTACCTGACAACTCTTAAAATAAAGAGTTATTTAGAAAAAAAGCTTGGATTAATTTTTTAATTTGTTATGTTTCTAAGGGTAATTTAGAAATTTATGATATTTTGTTATTTTAGGGATACATGTAGTGATTTAGTACAAACTTTGCTGGGTTGTGTTGAATTTGTGCATAAAATTATATTTTGGCCAACTCTGAAGAAAAGTTGTTGAATGTTGCAACAATTAGTCGCATTACCGGAAGGTACAACAAGAGCACAGAAATATGGGACCCACATGTGCAGATTTCAATGTAATAGTTTGGGACACTTTATCACATCAATGGCACATTAAATGAATATTCCAACTGTCCCATCACTTTATTCTATTGGATCAAGAATTGCTTTATGAATACAGACAAAATAGGCCCAAATTGATGTAGCTAATATCACTAGAAGGGGAGGTTGAATAGAGATTTTGCTGTTAAAAAATAATTCTCGTGTTTTAAAAACTACCCTCTTAGAGAGGATGCAAACTCGAGGATGGTTATTTAAACTTTTAAATTAGAGTTGAGCAAAAGAAAGAGAAAATGTAAAGAATGACACAACTTTTATACTGGTTCACCTGATGAAGGCTACGTCCAATCCTCACACACTTGTGAGATTTCACTAATGTTCAAACTGATCAACCTCTCACAGAGGATGATTACACTTTGTGTATTCTTTAGCTTCACCAAGCTTACAATCAAGTTTCAACTATTTCCATGTGCAACTTACTTGGAAATTACAGATTGATATGAATATGATTGTTTCTCTTTTCTTAAATACTTTCTAAAAGGATATTTCAAAGATCTAATGTAAGATTTATAGAAAGTATGAAGAGACGATGAATATTGCTCTTGATAACTTTGAGATACTTGATCTTTTTATGCAATTGTGTTGTGTGTTTGATGATGAATAGCTTGCTTCATTTCTTAGAGGTCTTATGATGATCTTTCCATGTGGCAAGCCAACCTCAAGCACGTGGGTCTTTCTTCAAGACATGTGAAGACTTATATTTTTGGCTTGTTTGTTGTTTCTTTTTTGTAGATTGACTCCACATAGCTTTTTCAATCATATAAGAATGATATATAGGTCTGCTTATAGACTTTGCACATGATAGGATGAGTTGGTTTCAATATTTAGGAATGATGTGGACTTTATAGAACCGTCCTTCAACCTAGTACTGCCATCCTCTTACATAGTACTGGCTATCCTCGTACCTATTCTTTTGCCTTCTGACTTCTTTATTTCAAATGCATTATTTATTCATTCTTTAATACTGTTTTTCCTTTCTTTAATGAATAAAAAACATTTGTTCTGGTGAGGATTAATAATATGCAGATTTGAATCTTCATCCTTTTACGAGGATATCCTCTTGAGTTCCAATCCTCTATTTTCTTATATGAATTGACTCAAAAACACAGATTAGTCATTAATCTTAATCATAATCCTTTAAGTAATTTTGTTATCATTAAAATCATTTGAGAGATTTTGTCTCAACAGAGATTGTTGAGACAAAATCTCTCTCAAATGATTTTAATGATAACACAATTACTTAAGAGATTATGATTATGGTTAATGACTAACATGTGCTCTTGAGTGTATTCATATAAGATAATAGGTTATTAATCATTAAGGCAAAAAGAAGGAAAATATGATTTTGGCCTGAGGATGGAAAACCACGCGAGGATGGCTTATGATCAAGAACACCTCGTGAGGATGGGCTGCAAAGTGGAAAATCTTCTGATCTGCCCAAGTTATGTCCTCACCAGTACAAATGCTTTTATTCATTAAAGAAATATATAACTAAGTCAAAGAAATAGTATTTGAAAAAAAAGTTAGAAGGCCAAAAGGAAAAGGACAAGAATAGCTAGATCTAAATCTGTGAGGATGGACCAACTATGTTGAAAGCAACCCATCAAGCTTGTGCAAAGGCTAAAATCAGATCATTTATTGGGCTTGCACGTTTTAATACATGAAGAAGTCAAGTTAACAAAAGGCAACTTGAAACAAGCCAAAAATGGAAGATCACATGTTGTTGCCAGATCTGATCCTCTGACTGAGTATGACAGTCCTATGTCATAGGGTGGCTTTTTCTCTCTTGTCAACATCACCTCAAAAGATGAAACCAACCTAGACCTTAAAGTATTCGAAAAATGCAGCTCACATGGTCAAATAACAGCTGTGCATTGCTGATAAAAGAGAATTGACAAGGACTTGTCAAGATCAAAGTTGTGCTGCATGAGGATGGGTTCTGCCTGGCCTAACAAGCTGAATGGCAGTTCTGTAATTATGATGAAAAACCTTGGATCCTTTGAAAAATGATTTCCAACGGTCATCAAGGGCTTGGATCTCTATAAAATGCAAACAAGCTCTCCATTGGAATACACACAACACAATTGCATAAAAAGATCAAACATCTTAAAGCTTTCAAGAAGCAAATCACATCCTCTCTTCTTACTTTCTTTGATCCTACACTATATCTTTGTATATCCTTTAAGAAAATATTAAGTATCAATCATTCTCATTCTACTTTGTAATTTCCTAGTAAGTGAAGCTTGGAAATATTTGAAAATTGATTGTAAGCTTGGTGAAGCTTGATAATACACAGTTTGTAATCATCCTCGGGTTGAGGATCGATCTGTTTGAAAGTTAGTGAAATCTCACAAGGGTGTGAGGACTAGACGTAGCCATCTTTGGGTGAACCAGTATAAAATTGTGTGTGTCTCTCTCATATTCCTCTTTTACTCTTTTGCTTAGTTAAAACTAAAGGGTTGAAAAAATCCATCCTTAGTGAGAGGATAGTTTTACAATCTCCTGAAAATTATTTTTAAACAGCAAAAATCCCTATTCAACCCCCCTGTAAGACCCATAATTTTAAAGTACACTTTATGTATTTTTGGTATTTTGGATTTTGGCTCGGAGGCTTTTTAGCCAAAGTTAATAATATTTTGGAGTTTATATGATCAAAAAGATATTTTGATGCCGTTTAGAATTACTCGTCGATAAATAAATTAAATTAACTGCGGTGAATCTTTTACGAAGAATTTAATGCCTTACGGGTGAAATGAGAATTTAACAAATATCTAGATATTTTGAGATATTTGTTAAGTTATAATTAATATATATATATATATATATATATATATATATATATATATATATATATATATATATGTTGTGTGGAGGGAAAAGAGAAGGAAATAGAAAGAAAAGAAAAGGGATATAAAAAGGAAAGAAGGAAAAAGGAAGAAAGGAAAAAGAAAGGAAAGAAAGAGAAAGGAAAGAAAAAGCAAAATTTCCATCTTCTTCCTCTGTTACTTCACGCGCGAAGCTTCTCCCTCCTTCCTCCACTTTTCGTTTTCTTTGCTTCCTTTTCTTCAAGATTAGAAACCCAAGGTTTGGTGAGTGTGAGAGAGAAGATTTCTCAGCTTCATACTTCCTCATTGATTCGAAAACGAAGAAAAAACGGTGTTAGGGATTTCAAAACCGTTAAACACAAATCTGAAGGTAAAAAATATCAATTATAAGGAAGGGGGGTTTGAATTATAATTGCCCCTTTTAAAAATTATGTTTTAAAAATAAGATCACAATCCAAGATTGATCTTGACAGTGATGAAGATCGATCTTGGTTTTGTTGAAGATCAATCTTGGTTTGCTTTAAAAACAGTAAAAATCAATTTTATCAAAATATGATTTGATTGTAACGCATAAAATAAATATAGATAAAGATAGAGAGATCACACAAGGATATATCCTGGTTCACCCAATCCGGGTTACGTCCAGTCCTCACAACCGTGAGATTTTTCACTAAGTGTTCAAACCAAGATCGTTCTTGGTTTTCATGGATCAATCTTGATCTTTACACAATTCCTACCCTTCTACCTAGAAAGGATTTCTTCAATTCTACCTTACTGTTTTGGAAAGGCTTTAACAAGTTACCTTTCAAAACATGAAAGGATTTTTACAATTTACTCAAGATTTGACAAAACAACCTTGAGTTACAAAGTGATTGATTTGAGACTATTTAGAATCTTGATATTTACTCAACTCTTGTTTGAGAAATATATTCTGTAAATAGACCTCAGTTGTAAATGATTACAACCCAAAGATTAAAACAAAACAGCAAACTATAAGAAAGATTTTGAGACACTTGAGTATGATCGAAAATATTGATCTTTTGCTTGGTGCTGATTGTTGTGTTTTGTTCTTCAACTTGCAGCTGCATTTATAGACTCCAAGAAGGCTTAGGACAGCTCATGTGTCCGTTGGAAAGGGACCAACTGTCATAAAAGAGTTGTTGGATAAGTTCTGCCAAAAGCAAGATTGATGAGCTGCATCAGAAGATCGATCCAGGATTGATCTTCTAGTTTGTGATGAACTAGCCTTGTACTTCTGTGATTTGTGTCAGTATGTCAGCCTTGAGTACATGCTTTTCTGTTACGCGTGCAGGCTTTAGAATAGTTCAAATCAGTAGTGTACTTTGCTACTTGTAGTCTTGTACTTGCATTTGCTTTTCAAGAAGAATGATCTTTGTCATATGCTTTTATTGAAGCATGCCTTTGATTCTTCAAATTCTAGAACAAATGTGACTTGGATTGATCTTTTGTTGATTCTATATGAGAGTATAAGATGAATATTGTTTCCAGGATTGATCTTCGTTTTTCAGAACTGCTTCAAGATCAATCTTCGTTTTCCAGAACTGCTTTCTTTGATCTGATTTGTGATGTTTGATATCTATCTTGTTTTAACATACTCAAAAACACATGTTAAATATCAAAACACTTAGAATCACAATTAGAATTCTTAATTAACTTTTTGTTTGTTTTCATCAAAACATTAAATTGAGATTTTGTCTCAACAAAACCTTCCCGTTTCATCTAGATCTAAGCTTTGTTTCGCAAAGGGATAGAAGGGAAAGTTGCTCACCACCACACTACGGTGCTAGTGGACTAACTTGGAAGCGACGTTGCGAGCAGAGATTTTACCGGATTTACTCGCGGTACCGGAAACGCACGTTAAAGCTAACGTTAAGGTAAGGGCTCCTTCCAAACTTTTAGTTTGCATTTAGGGACTTATCTGTGATTGTGTGGAAAAGAATTTTGTTAGGGTTAGAGTGTTGATTTGGAATAAAATGAATCTAAGGCTTTATGGGTAAAATCTTAGAGTTAGGTTTTGGTGTTATGGATGAATGTTTCGTGGAAAATGACTTTAACTCATTTGTGTATGATTATGAGTAAATGAAATTTGATGTGTTGAGTGTTATGTTGTGTAAGACCCATAATTTTTAAAGTACCATTTATGTATTTTGGTGATATTGGATTTTGGCTCGAGGCTTTTAAGCCAAAGTTAATAATATTTTGGGAGTTTATATAATCAAAAAGATATCGATGCAATTAAAATTTTCTCGTCGATAAATAAATTGAATTAACTGCGATAAATCCTTTACGGAGAATTTAAGCATTTCGGGTGAAACGGTAATTTAACAAATATCTAGATTTTGAGATATTTGTTAAGTTATATTTATTATATTTATATATGTTTGTTTGGTGAGAAAAAGAAAAGAAACTAGAAGGAAGGAAAAGGAAAAGAAAAGAGTATATAAAGGAAGAAGGAAAAGGGAAGAAAGGAAAAACAAAGGAAAGAAAAACAAAGGAAGGAAAATTGGAATTTTCCATCTTCTTCCTCTCTGTTACCTCGTGAACCCAAATTTCTCCTTTCTCCCATTTTCAATTTTCGTCGCTTTGCCTTTCTTCAAAACTAGTAAACCAAGTTGGGTGAGAGTTAGATCAAGGTTTTCGCAACTCCACTCTTCCTCTTTGATTCGAAAACGAAGAAAACGGTTTTTGGAGATCCAAACACAAAACCCCTCCGTTTCTTCTAGATCCAAACCTCATTTCTCGAAGAGATAAGAAGGGAAAGTTGTTCACCACCACGCTACGGTGCTAGTGAACTAATTTGGAAGCGGCATTGCGAGCAGAGATTTTACCGGAATTACTCGCGGTACCGGAAACGCGCGTTAAAGCTAACGTTGAGGTAAGGGCTCCTTCCAAACTTCTAGTTTGCATGAGGGACTTATCTGTGGTTGTGTGGGAAGGAATTTGTTAGGGTTATGTATCGATTTGGGGAAAAACGAAACTAATGCGTTATGGGTAAAACCTTAGGTTAGGTTTTGTTTATGTTGATGAATGGTTCGTGGTAAATGAATTTGAGGTCATTGTGTATGATTATGAGTAAATGAAATTTGATGTATCTGGGTGTTATGTGTGTTGATTTGTGTTCGTTGTATTTGGCGTATCCATACTTGATGTTTGTTAATTGGTGTGGTTGTTGTGATTTATGGTTTGAATGTGAGAGTAAGTTTGAGTTTGTTTCCGTGGAATTTGAAAACCATTAGAGTTAAACGAGTATTAAAAACGGGGAATCTTTTAATACCTCGGTTTACTTAATGTGCATTTGAGGAAAATGTTTAAGTTAACTGGGCGTTGAGAATGGAGAATCTCTTAATGTCTCGGTTACTTAACTATCGTTTTGAAAATCGTTTCGGTAAATGAGTATTAAGAATGGGGAATCTCTTAATGACTCGTTTACTGAATGTTTTGTGAGAAAATCGTTTAAGTCAAAAGTATATTAAGAATGGGGAATCTCTTGATATGACTGTTTGCTTAACGTTTTGTTTTGAAAATCATTAAGATAAATCGGTATTAAGAACGGGGAATCTCTTAATGACTTATTTATTTAATGTTGTTTGAAAGTCGTTAAGTTAAATGGGTATTAAAAATGGGGAATCTTTTAATATCTGCATTTGCTTAACGATTGTTGTGAATGGGGTCTGTGTATGCTCATGCATTTCATTTGGTAAATTGTGTCGACCCGTGATAGGTGACACCTTGGTAAACTGTACTGACCCGTTATAGGTGGTACGTTTACGATTTACTTTTTGGTAAATCGTGTTGACCCGTGATAGGTGACACCTTGGTAAACTGTACTGACCCGTGATAGGTGGTACATTTACGATTTACGTTTTTGGTGAATTGTGCTGACCCGTGATAGGTGGCACCTAGGTAAACAGTACTGGTATGTGATAGGCGGTACGTTTACGATTCCCGCTTTTTCTTTTAGTAAATCGTGTTGACCCGTGATAGGTGACACCTCGGTAAACTGTACTGACCCGTGATAGGTGGTACGTATATGATTTACGCATTTTAGTAAATCGTGCTGACCCGTGATAGGTGGCACCTCGGTAATTGGTACTTCGGCCTGCGATAGGCGGTACAATTATGATTTACGGCCCTTCGAGGAGGGTTTTGGTTTGGAATTCCGAGTTCATGCATTTTGGCATATACGCATTGCATTAGGGTGCTTGGCACGCGAGTCGTATTTGATTGAGTTTTATGATTGAGTGATTTGAATTTAAGTCGTTGTGGTAATTGCGTTGAAAATGCTAAGTGTTATGTGTTATTATTGTGTGTAAGTATGATGGTTATCGAGATCCCAATTGCCGTGGTAATCGCGTAGGAATTGCTAAGTGTTAGGTTGTGAACTTGATTAGGAATGACTTGAGTTAATGCATGAATATTTGGAAAAACGATCAGGGAAATCGATTTCCCAATCGATTGGATGAGTTGCAGGAAGTTCACCATTTTGACCTAATCGATTTGCCAATCGATTGTATAAATATATCTTTCAAAATCTTTTATCAATGCTTTAGATAATCGATTGCTCAATTGATTTATCAATGCTTTGGTCAGTTATGTATTACTTGATGGTTTGAGAACTTCATTTTGAGTTCATTGTTAATTGGCAAGCATTATATGAACTTTTAGCATATGGAAAATCCTTTTAAGGTGCATGCTTAGTTGAAAGGTTATTTTGTGCATTTAAAATTAAATGTTATGTGTTATCTGTTAATTTCGGTTGGTGACCCTTTACAATTATTGTGGAAATCTGGGCTTTGCCCTCAGATGAGAGTCAGGACGGTCCTACCGGTTCGTACCCTACGGACGGGAAATGGAGATGGGAACGCGTGACTGCAGTTACGTTAGGAGGATCTCACGGGGCGCGTGGAGATACTCAGGGTGTATAGCTTTTTTGTAGGATGATCAGATTAGGATGATGTATAGGGACTAGGTGTCCTTCTTTTTGGATTGAAGTATTTTTAGTTTGGAAAACTGTACTTATACTAATATTGTCAGTTTGACTTTTTACTTGAATGGGTTCCATGTACCATTTGTTGTTGTGTAAATGCTTTGGATTTATAATTGGAAAAACTTTTCCGCTGCTTGTAAATTATAATGACTCAATTATTTATCCAAAGGCATTTCCTGATTCAATTCTTTGTTTTATTTTAATTCCTTTTGAAAAAAAAAATATATACCCTCACTTTGAAAAACGGGGTGTTACATGTTGTGTTGATTTGTGTTCGTCGTATTTGACGTGTTCTTAATTAGTACTGATGAAATTTGTTGTGTATGGTTGGATTCTGTAGAAAAATGAATTAATATGTTTTGGTGTAGATTGTGGATTGAATTTGATAATATGTTGGAGTTTGTTTTGTTGTGGAATTTGAAAACCATTAGAGTTAAACGAGTATTAAAAATGGGGAATCTTTTAATATCTCGGTTTACTTAATGTGTGTTTGAGAAAATCGTTTAAGTTAAATGAGTATTAAGAATGGGGAATCTCTTAATGTCTTGTTACTTAATGTTGTTTTGGAAAATCGTTTAAGTTAAATGAGTATTAAGAATGGGGAATCTCTTAATGTCTTGTTTATTTAATGTTGTTTTGGAAAATCGTTTAAGTTAAACGAGAATTAAGAATGGGAATATCTTAATGTCTTGTTTACTTAATGTTTGTTTTTGGAAATCGTTTAAGTTAAATGAGAATTAAGAATGGGGAATCTCTTAATGTCTTGTTTACTTAATGTCTGTTTTGTAAATCGTTTAAGTTAAATGAGTATTAAGAATGAGGAATCTCTTAATGTCTTGTTTACTTAATGTTATCGTATGATTTTGAGGAAATGAGATTTGATGTGTTTGTGGGGTATGTTGTGATGATTGTGTTCTTCGTATTTGGCGTGTTTATAATCAATGCTTATGAAATTTGATATGTGTATGGTTGGATTTGTGTGAAATGAATTGATGTGTTTTTGTGTGAATCGTGGATTGAATTTGATAATATGTTTGAGTTTGTTTTGTGTGGAATTTGAAAACCATTAGAGTTAAACGAGTATTAAGAATGGGGAATCTCTTAATGTCTTGTTTACTTAATGTTTTGTTTTGAAAATCGTTTAAGTTAAAATGAGTATTAAGAATGGGGAATCTCTTAATGTCTTGTTTACTTAATATTCGTTTTGGAAATCATTTAAGTTAAAAGAGTATTAAGAATGGGGAATCTCTTAATATTTCTGTTTACTTAAAGTTTGTTTTGAAAATCGTTTAAGTCAAAAGAGTATTAAGAATGGGGAATCTCTTAATACTTCTGTTTGCTTAATGTTTGTTGTGAAAATCGTTTAAGTTAAATGAGTATTAAAAATGGGGAATCTTTTAATATATGCATTTGCTTAACGATTGTTGTGGATGGAGTCAGTATAGGCTCATGCATTTTCATGCTTTTTGTAAATCGTGCAGACCCGTGATAGGTGGCGCCTCAATAAACGGTACGTGCCCGTGATAGGCAGTACGTTTATGGTTTTCGCTTTTTTGTAAATTGTGTTTGTCCGTGAGAGACTGCACAGGTGTGTTGTTCGTGAGAGACTACACCTTGGTAAATTATGTTTGTCCGTGAGAGACTACACAGATGTTTGTCCGTGAGAGACTACACCCTGGTAAATTGTGTTTGTCCGTAAGACACTACACAGGTGTTTGTCCGTGAGAGACTACTCCCTGGTAAATTGTGTTTGTCCGTGAGAGACTACACAGGTGTTTGTCCGTGAGAGACTACACCCTGGTAAATTGTGTTTGTCCGTGAGAGACTACACATGTGTTTGTCCGTGAGAGACTACACAGGTGTTTGTCCGTGAGAGACTACACCCTGGTAAGTTGTGTTTGTCTGTGAAAGACTGCACAGGTGTTTGTCCGTGAGAGACTACACCCTGGTAAATTGTGTTTGTCCGTGAGAGACTACACAGGTGTTTTGTCCGTGAGAGACTACACCCTGGTAAGTTGTGTTTGTCCGTGAGAGACTGCACATGTGTTTGTCCGTGAGAGACTACACCCTGGTAAATTGTGTTTGTCCATGAGAGACTGCACTCGTGTTCGTTCGCGAGAAACTGTACGTTTAGGATTTACGCCTCTCGCGGAGGGTTTTGTTTGGAATGGTGTGATAGCATGTTTGATTGCAAAACTATTTCGAAGCTCATGATGTTGTAGTGATTTTGTTATAAGTGCTAAGTGTTATGTTTTGTTTGGAATTGTGTGATAGCATGTTTGATTGCAAAACTATTTCGAAGCTCATGATGTTGTGGTGATTGTGTGGGAATTGCTAAGTGTTAAGATGTGGAATTGTGTATGAATGATATTGAGTTAGTTTATGTGTTTTTGGAAGAATATGCAGGGAAATCGATTTCACAATCGATTGGATGAGTTACAGGGACTTCCCTAATTTGACATAATCGATTAGCCAATCGATTTTATAATATGTTTTTCAAAACCAAATAAGAAAATTGATTTGGAAATCGATTTGGCCATGCAGGAATTCAGATAAATCGATTTGGAAATCGATTTGGAATTGATTGCCCAATCAATTGCCCAATCGATTGAATTAAGCCCAGAATTCAAATTTCACTAAAAACCTTCAGGAAATCGATTTGGAAATCGATTGGCTTAGTAGAAATTCTTATTTTGAGTTAGATAACAGATTGCTCATTGATTTATCAATGTCTTGGTTAGTTATGTATTACTTGATGGATTGAGAACTTTATTTTGACTTCATTTTTATTTGGCAAGTTTTATATGAACTTTTAGCATATGGAAAACCCTTTTAAGGTGCATGCTAAGTGGAAAGGTTATTTGTGCATTTGAAAACTTAAATGTTATGTGTTAACTGTTAATTTCGGTTGGTGACCCTTTACAACTATTGTGGAAATCTGGGCTTTGGCCTCAGAAGAGAGCCAGGACGATCCTATCGGTTCGTACCTTACGGATGGGAATGTAGATGAGAATGCTTGACTGGAGCTACGTAGGAGGATCTCGCGGGGCGCGTGGAGATCACCCAGAGTGTTTAGTTTGTTTTGGAGAATGATCAGATTAGGTTGACATAGAGGGATCAGACGTCTTTCTTTTGATTCGTATTTGTTTTAAAATGGAAGACTGTACCTATACTAATATTGTCAGCTTGACATGTTATTTTCGATGGGTTACATGTACCAACTTTTGATGTGTAAATATTTTGGATTCATATTTTGAGAAACTTTTCCGCTGCTTGTAAATTATAATGACTCAATTATTTATCAAAAGATATTTCCTTATTTATTTCTCTGTTTTATTTTAATTTCTTTTGAAAAAAAAATACACCCTCGCTTTGAAAAACGGGGTAAGAGAAAAAGATCCAAAAAGAAAAATGTCAAAAGCTAAGTACATCCCTGAAGGAGGATCATCCAGCCGACCTCCCCTACTTTGATGGTACAGATTACTATCATTGGAAAGGTAAGATGAGGCTATTTCTCATATCACAAGACAGCAACATGTGGTCTGTGGTGGAAAATGGAGATCATGTCATCAGAACCAACAACGCAGATGCAACCTCCGATGAGAAACCTCAAGCACACTAGACGGTTGATGAAAATGCAAAGGTACTCCTAAACTCTAAAGCTCATTTATTTCTAACGTGTGCTTTGAGCAGGGAAGAGTATGACAGAGTTGAAGAATGCAAAAACGCTAAAGAGCTCTGGGATACTCTAAGGATTCATCATGAAGGATCAAGCCATGTAAAAGAAGCAAGGATAGACATGGGAGTAAGGGATTTCAAACTATTCAAAATGAAGGAGGATGAAACTATTGATGAAATGTTCTCAAGATTAACCATCATATTGAATAACTTGAGATCTCTTGGAAAGGTATACTCCGTTCAAGAAAGGATAAGAAAAATTCTAAGGAGAGTTTACCAAAAGAATGGAGCCAATGGTAACTGCCATTACAGAAGCAAGAGATTTGACCAACATGAAATTAGAAGATTTGGTTGGAACTCTAAGAGCTCATGAACCATTGGTGTTGGCTGATAAACCAAACAAAAAGGGAAGAATGATTGCTCTAAAAACCAGCCAAATGAAAAGCCCATCCTCCAAGAAGAATGAAGATGTCAATAACAAAGGAAAACGCAGAGTATCCTCTGTCTGAGGATGAAGATGACCTCGTTCTGATTTCCAGAAAAATCCAGAGGATGTTAAACAGAAGAGGACAGAATAGAGGACCTCCTCAAAAAGAAAAAATTGACAAAAGTCAAATAACTTGTTACAGATGCAACAAGATGGGACACTATAAAAACTGAGTGTCTCTTCAACAAAAGGAACTCTAGAAAATTTCCATACAAAAACAAATCCATGATGATCACTTGGGATGATAGTGATGAGTCATCCTCGGAGCAAGAAAAGGAAGAAGAGGCCAACCTATGTCTCATGTCAAAATCAGAAAATGAAAAGGTAAGTATTTCTGATTTATGCCCTAATTGTGAAAAATTAGAAATTGAATTTGATAGCCTTTTAAATGACTCATACACTTTATCTCAAAAATGCATGTTTCAAAAAAATCAACTTGTTGAGATAAAGAAACAAAATGAAGAGCTACATAAAAAGAATGATGAATATGTTAAAATCATTCAAGATTTATAGCAATCTCACTTTCAAAATTCTGAGAAACAAAAAATTCTTAACAAGAAAATAGTTGAAACTCATCCTCCTGACGAGGATACAGAAAGGAAATTTTTGAAAACTGAGGTTAGGGAACTAAAAAATGATATTTCCAACTTTGTCAAATCTACAGAAACATTTCAAAAGATAATGGGGTATCAATCTGGAATATTTGACAAGGCTGGAATTGGTTTTAAAAGCTCTCAAAAACAAAAAATTATATGAAAATTTTTTCTTGCCTAAAAAAACGAGAGGATATGCCTAAATGCACCTTTTGCAAAAAACTTGGGCATACTTCCAAAATTTGTCATGCTAAAAAAGCTAACAATGAAAAGGCAGCATGCTCATTCTGTGGTAAACATGGGCACTATGAGTCTATTTGTTATCACAAAAGGAAGGTCCTCACAAGAGGAAAAACTAACCAACAAGGACCCAATACTATATGGGTACCTAAGTCTCTTTTAAACTCTAATACAGGTTCATCCTCTAATCAACAAAAGAAGCCCTGGTACTTGGACAATGGTTGCTCAAGGCATATGACAGGGGATAAGCAATGCTTCATGTCATTAGAGATAAAGGATGGAGGATCGTCACACATTTGGGTAATAATGATAAAGCTCAAATAAAAGGAACATGTATTATTGGTAAGAATAATTCTGCAAAAATTGAAAATGTTCACTATGTGGATGACTTAAAACATAACTTGCTAAGCATTAGTCAATTATGTGATAGTGGTTTTGAAGTTATTTTTAAGCCTACTCTATGTGAGGTTAAACACTCATCCTCGGGTAGAGTTTTCTTTTCCGGGTTTAGAAAAAAGAATTTATATGAACTTTATCTTGATGATTTACCTACTGAATCTGTTTTGTTTCCATTGAAAAAGATAAATGGATTTGGCACAAACGAGCCGGTCACACAAGCTTAAACACTATTTCTAAATTGGAAAATTTAGAATTAGTAAAAGGACTTCCAAAAATCAATTTTGAAAAAGACAAGGTTTGTGTGAAAGGAAAACAAGTTAAAAGTAGTTTTCACTCTAAAAACTTTGTTTCAACAAATCATCTTCTTGAACTCATTCACATTGATCTTTTTGGTCCTATCAAAACTCCAAGTCTTAGTGGAAAAGATATGGCTTTGTAATTGTTGATGATTTTTCTCGTTTTACTTGGGTTCTATTTTTTAAAACACAAAAGATGAAGCCTTTGAGGCATTTCACCATTTTTGCAAAAAGATTCAAAATGAAAAAGGATCAAAAATTGTCTCGGTGAGAAGTGACCACAGAGGTGAATTTGAAAATGAATCTTTTAAAAATCTATGTGACGAAATGGTATTTCTCACAACTTTTCTTGTCCAAGAACTCCCCAACAAAATGGGGTTGTTGAAAGGAAAAATAGAACTTTACAAGAAATGGCTAGAACTATTTTAAAATGAAGCCAATATTGAAAAATATTTTTGGGCCGAAGCCATTACACCGCTTGTTTATATTTCAAATCGTACATCCATTAGAAAAATTTTTAAACAAAACTCCATATGAATTATGGAAAGGGATAAAACCAAATATTTCCTATTTTCACATATTTGGATGTTATTGCTACATTCTAAATAATAAAGAAAATTTGGAAAAGTTTGATCCAAAAATCTGATAAAGGAATTTTTCTAGGATACTCCACAACGTCCAAAAGGTTATAGAATATATAATCTTAGGACTCAAACTGTGGAGGAATCCATGCATGTTATTTTTGATGAGTTTGATGACTTGTGTTTAGAGAAAATGGATAAGGATGAAGAAGATGAAAAATCATCCTCTCAAGCACCTGGTCCTCACGCAGAGGATGAGTCTGATCCAACCTCTCAACAACTTCCAAGAGGATGGAAAACAGTCACGCATCATCCTCTAGATCTAGTCATTGGAAATACTGAAGATGGTGTGAGAACCAGAAACTCTCTAAGGGAAAATACTTCCAACATGGCCATGATATCACAAGTTGAACCCAAGACAATTGATCAAGCTATTGGTGACAAATCATGGGTTGAAGCTATGATGGAAGAACTCTCATAATTTGAAAGAAACAAGGTATGGAATCTTGTACCCCATCCTCTGGACAAATCTATTATTGGAACTAAATGGATATTTAGAAACAAACTAAATGAGGATGGAGAAGTCATTAGAAATAAAAGCAAGACTAGTGGCACAAGGGTACAATCAACAAGAAGGAATAGATTATGATGAAACGTTTTGCACCCGTAGCAAGACTTGAAGCAATAAGAATCCTCTTAGCTTATGCTACTCATAAAGGTATAAAACTATTTCAATAGATGTGAAAAGTGCCTTTTTGAATGGGTTCTTAAATGAAGAAGTGTATGTTCGTCAACCTCCTGGGTTTGAGGATGAGAAGCGGCCAAACCATGTGTTCAAAAACTCTCTAAAGCTCTTTATGGTTTAAAGCAAGCTCCTAGAGCTTGGTATGAGAGGTTAAGTTCTTTTCTAAAAGAAAATGGATTCATTAGAGGACATATTGATACTACTATTTTCAAGAAAATACTTGAAAAAGATTTATTGATTGTTCAAATATATGTCGATGACATTATATTTGGATCCACAAATGAAAAAATGTGTAAAGATTTCTCAAATCTCATGCAAAGTGAGTTTGAGATGAGTATGATGGGGGAATTGAAATTCTTCCTTGGTTTACAAATCAAACAACGAGAGGATGGTATTTTTATATCACAAGAAAAATACACCAAGGATTTTGCTCAAAAAATACAACATGAGTTCAGCCAAAAGTATGGGAACTCCTATGCACCCATCCTCCACACTTCACAAAGATGATGAAGGAACTCCAATCTCTGAAAAAGAATACAGAGGGATGAAAGGATCCTTGTTGTACTTAACAACAAGCAGACCATACATAGTCTTTGCAGTCGGTCTTTGTGCAAGATTCCAATCCTCTCCTAAAGAATCTCATCTCACAGCTGTAAAAAGAATTTTTAGATACCTTGTTGGCACTATAAATCTAGGAATTTGGTACAAGAAATGTTCCAATCTTGACCTCATAGCTTATTGTGATGCCGACTACGCGGGAGACAAAGTTGAAAGAAAAAGCATAAGTGGTGCTTGCCAATTTCTTGGTAAATCCCTAATAAGTTGGTCATGCAAAAACAAAGTACCATTGCTCTTTCAACTACTGAAGAAGAGTATGTATCAGCCGCTCAATGTTGCTCACAACTGCTCTGGATAAAAAAATCAGCTTGAGGATTACTCGCTAAGGTACGCAAAAATTCCCATCCTCTGTGATAATACAAGTGCAATAAATCATTCTAAAAATCCCATTCAATATTCTAGATCTAAGCACGTTGAAATTAAACATCATTTTATAAGAGATCATGTGCAGAAAGGGGATTTAGAACTGATTTTTATTGACACTGAAAATCAATTAGCAGATATCTTTACCAAACCTCTCCAAGAGGATAGGTTCAAAAAGATCTTGGATGAACTTTCAATTCTTAATTTGTCTAAAATTAATTGATTTATCTTGGTCATATCCCTTTATTATATTATTATAATTTTATTATATAATTATAATTTTTATTGTATTATTATATTTTTTATTATTAATAATATCTGTTGTTTTTTTTTATAAAAAAAATAAGTATGTACAATTTTAGTTAGGCATGTGAGGATAGGAAAACCTTCAGAGGACAGAATGTCCTGTTTAGTGAACCGTTCCATGACGAGGCAGCCTAGAGAAAAGTGGCACGCCTTCTCTGTCATTGGGCAGCACGCGTGGCGCATGTCTCCGTGTTCCACGCCATGCATTGAATGCATTTACGGCCACGTGAGTCAGCCATCCAATCCATCATCTCACTAGCTTCCTAGGCATACGGCGCATTAAATTTTTCTGTCTCCTAACGTCTTTTCACGATTCCTCACGTTCCCTCACGGTCCCTCACACGTTTCCTCACACGTTCTCTCTGTTCATCTCCCATCCTCGTCTTTATGTTTCCCATCCTCTATCATTCTCACTCATCAACCATTTGCTCAGAAAACCTTTCTTCAACCATCAGTTTTTTCCCACACCTTTTCCTATCAATGGCTCGAATCAAAATGACTGCAAAACGCAAAAAATCATGCCAAGAACCAGAGGAAAACCAAGAAGTCTACTCAAGCACTGAGTCAGATTATCATGAGGAAAACCAATCTGAAGCAACTGCCATGAACACCATTTCTTCATCTCAACCATCCAAAAGCTCCTCTCCTTCTATTACTCCAAAAATCGTCAAAAAATCCTCCTCCTCAACTCCTTCCAGGCGCTCCTCCAAAATCATGTTTGGAGTCATTTCGTCCAACAAGGCACCTCCTCAGGACAATACGATCCATGTCATAAACTCTGATGATTCAGAGACAACTCCTCCTGTTGAACCAGCACAACAGCCTCCTCATGCAAAATCAAATTCCAAAACTTCAACTCCAGAAAAAGGCCAAACCTTCCTCACCAAAACCCCCTTCATCATCCACAAAAATTTCTGACAACACTTCACTGTTTGATTCGGCCGAATTAGAAACGGTTTACTCTTCAAAATGGCAAAACAAGTTAGTGGTAAATGGAAAAATCATTGACCTTGCTGATATCAAACAAGGAGGGTTTAATGTTAAAGAAATGTTTGAACAACTCGGCTGGACCTCATTCTTCAAAATCAATGAACCACAGTACCCGCGTCTAGTAAGGGCTCTCTATGCCGCTTCAAAAGGATCAAAAGGCATGACTAATTTTAGTATGGTACTGAAAGGGGTTCATATGGAAATTAATCCCACCACACTATGTCAAATACTTGATATACGTGATGAAGGAGCTCACTGCTTATCTGAGACATGGTATTCACAATGTGTCATCACTAGAACCTCTGTGCTCCAAAACACCCTCATCAAACCTCCAAAACTGTTGGTGGCCTCCAACCTTGTCCCCTTGTGTCGCATCCTTCACAATATCTGTGTCCACTCCATCACACCCCGAGCTGGCAGTTTTGAGAAAGTCACAGAACTTGATCTCATGATTATTCATCACGTGATTATTGGTACTCCTCTTCGTTTGGGTCATGTTATTTTTACCTTCATGCTGAATGCTGTTGTATTGGGACGGTTTGCTCCCTATGGGATGATTTTGACAAAAATCTTCAAATTTTTCAAAATCCCACTTGAGGATGAACATTCCATCTACTTCAACAACACTTTTTATATGAAGAACATTAAACAGATGAAGATTCAAAATGATGACCGTCCTGCCTCAAAGAAAAGAAAAACTCGTCCTTCCTCCTCTGTTTCTCAAAACTCTGCAGATGAAACACTTCATCCTCCACCTGAGGATACACCATCACCACTAATTCCAGAACCAACCTCTCCACTGCGTAACTCTCTTGATACTACTCCTTCTCCTGCCTCTCCTGTCCCCACAACAACTCAGTCTTCACCAATCCACAAACTGACTCCCCTTCGTGAAGCCGATCCTATCCCTAAGGATGCCTCAAAATCAACTTCTCCTCAACATATGGAAGATGGTGAGGAGTTATACTTTGATATGAATTTATCTTATCCTCCATCTCCTACGGATGTGCCTATGGCTTCTCCTCCCACTGTGCTAATGGATGAAGATGTGCTCCCCCCACCAGATTTTTCGCAACAAATTCCTCCTGCTGTAAACTTTGAAAAAACTGCTCGACCTCTCCCTTAGGTTACAGGTGTGTTCATTTCCCTTAACTCTTTCTTTACTGCCACGACTCATAACCAGTCAAAGGACAAGGCTGGGAGCTCTCAGAATAAGAGTTCCAGTGTAAATGATCAGCCTAAAGGCTCGGTTCCTAGCACAAGGATTGGGGACAACAAGAAGCAGATGCAACTCCTCAAATTAATTAGGAAAGACCAGAAGAAAATTCTTCAGCGCTTCACTCATTTTCAGAACACTTTGGTTCAATTTGGGCTCATTCTTGAATGGGTTACCAAACACTTGGTATCTACTATTGCTCATGGAGATCATCCTCCTGAGATACCAGCCCAGCCAACCTCGGATGTTCCATCTCCTTCATCCTCATCAGATGAACCAGCCTCCTAAGATTAAATCTGTTGTTATTTATTTTTGCTGCTCCCAAATTCAGGGGGAGAATGATTATGTTTTTTTTGTTTAGTGATTATGTTTTTTGATTATCCAATTGTTTTGGGTTCATGCTGTTAAAACTGTTTAATTATTGTGTTGTTAAGTTGAATTGTTGTGTTGCTTATGAACCCATGTTTATGCTTTGTTGAACAAATCTTTAAATTATTATCTAATTATCATGATGTCATATGTTTGGTTAAAATCATGTTATTTCAACACTTTGGCATACATTTAGGGGGAGTAATGATTTTTAGTTTTAAAAATTATTACACATATAAATGAGGGGGAGCATAAACATTTTATCTTTGTCTTATTTAAAATCATAATCTAAAGAATTTTGTCATCATAAAAAAGGGGAGATTGTTGAGACAAAATCTCTCAAATGATTTTAATGATAACAAAATTACTTAAGAGATTATGATTATGGTTAATGACTAATATGTGCTCTTGAGTGTATTCATATAGGTTATTAATCATTAAGGCAAAAAAGAAGGAAAATATGATTTTGGCCTGAGGATGGAAAACCACGTGAGGATGGCTTATGATCAAGAACACCTCGTGAGGATGGGCTGCAAAGTGGAAAATCTCCAGATCTGCCCAAGTTATGTCCTCACCAGTACAAATGTTTTTATTCATTAAAGAAATATATAACTAAGTCAAAGAAATAGTATTTGAAATAAAAGTTAGAAGGCCAAAAGGAAAAGGACAAGAATAGCTAGATCTAAATCTGTGAGGATGGCAGAATAGGCTGAGGATGGACCAACTATGTTGAAAGCAACCCATCAAGCTTGTGCAAAGGCTAAAATCAGATCATTTATTGGGCTTGCACGTTTTAATACATGAAGAAGTCAAGTTAACAAAAGGCAACTTGAAACAAGCCAAAAATGGAAGATCACATGTTGCTGCCAGATCTGATCCTCGGACTGAGTATGACAGTCCTATGTCATAGGGTGGCTTTTTCTCTCTTGTCAACATCACCTCAAAAGATGAAACCAACCTAGACCTTAAAGTCTTCGAGAAATGCAGCTCACATGGTCAAATAACAGCTGTGCATTGCTGATAAAAGAGAATTGACAAGGACTTGTCAAGATCAAAGTTGTGCTGCGTGAGGATGGGTTCTGCTTGGCCTAACAAGCTGAATGGCAGTTCTGTAATTATGATGAAAAACCTTGGATCCTTTGAAAAATGATTTCCAACGGTCATCAAGGGCTTGGATCTCTATAAAATGCAAACAAGCTCTCCATTGGAATACACACAACACAATTGCATAAAAAGATCAAACATCTTAAAGCTTTCAAGAAGCAAATCACATCCTCTCTTCTTACTTTCTTTGATCCTACACTATATCTTTCTATATCCTTTAAGAAAGTATTAAGTATCAATCACTCTCATTCTACTTTGTAATTTCCTAGTAAGTGAAGCTTGGAAATATTTGAAATTTGATTGTAAGCTTGGTGAAGCTTGATAATACACAGTTTGTAATCGTCCTCGGGTTGAGGATCTGTAACACCCCGTTTTTCAAAGCGAGGGTATATTTTTTTTTTCTTCAAAAGAATTTAAAATTAAGCAAAGAAATAAATAAAGAAATGCCTTTGGATAAATAATTGAGTCATTATAATTTACAAGCAGCGGAAAAGTTACTCCAATTATAAATCCAAACCATTTACCCAACAACAAATGGTACATGTAACCCATCGAAAATAACATGTCAAGCTGACAATATTAGTATAGGTACAGTCTTCCATTTTAAAATAAATGCAATACAAAAGAAAGACATCCGTTCCCTCTGTGACAACCTAGTCTGATCATTTTTACAAAACAACTAAACACCCTGAGTGATCTCCACGCGCCCCGTGAGATCCTCCTAACGTATCTGCAGTCAAGCGTTCCCATCTCCATTCCCGTCCGTAGGGTACGAACCGTAGGACCGTCCTGACTCTCATCTGAGGGCAAAGCCCAGATTTCCACAATAATTGTAAAGGGTCACCAACCAAAAAAAATAACAGTTAACACATAGCAATTAAGATTTTAAATGCTCAAAATAACCTTTCAACTAAGCATGCACTTTAAAAGGGTTTCCATATGCCAAACATGCATAAACAAGGTTGAGAAATGAAGTTTTTTAACAAAACAACATTGTTGTATTCGAATACAGCATCTTTGTATTCGAATACAAGGCTGTTTCAGCATTCAGCAAAAAAAACAGCATGTCTGTATTCGAATACAACAGTCTGTATTCGACTACACAGCAAGTCAGTAGCAAAATGTATTCGAATACAACAGTCTGTATTCGACTACACAGTAAGTCAGTGGCAAAAACAGCATGTCTGTATTCGAATACAGCTTTCTGTATTCGAATACACATCAGACAGCAACAGGAAAACAGCAAAATTCAGCAAAAATCAGCTTTTTAAAGGGTTTCAAAACCAATCAACACATACACACAAATTCGAATAATCACACTTAGCAATTCCCACACAATCACCACGACAAATGGGATTTCGATAAACATCATACTTAATCTCAAATCCTAACACTTAGAGCACTGATAACGCAATCGCTACAACATCGTTAATTTCGAAATAGTATTGCAAGCAAACATGTTATCACCAAATTCCAAAACATAACACTTAACATTTATAACACACTTAATACAACATCATGGGTTTTGAAATGGTATTGTAAGCAAACATGTTATCACCAAATTCCAAAACATGACACTTATAACACAATTACTACACATACCAAATGAACCAACA